>JAHIAM010005018.1:0-42711 GCA_021605205.1 Aegilops longissima | reverse complement strand
TGAACCTCGATGAGGAGATGGCTGGAACTTATAAAGGATTACGATATGAAGCTACATTATCATCCAGAAAGGCCAACATCGAGCGCACGCTTTGATCCGAAGAGTTATGCTAATATCCTTGAAAATAAAGGATTGCCAAAGGAGTTAGCCGAGGAGATCATGGAACTTCGATTGAAATTGTCCCAAGAGGTTTCAGGTAACTCGAGGTTCAATGACATTGTTGGACAAGATTCGAGAAGCTCGTAAGGAGGACAAAGAGATTGCTGAGATAAGAGAGAAGATGGCGAAGGTAAAGCCAAAGGTTTTCGCGAGGATGAGCACGATACCTTGTGGTTTGAGGACCGCTTATGTGCCAAACAATTCGGAGATCGTAAGTTAATATCAGAGGCCCATGACTCACCATACTCGATTCACCCCTAAACACCAAGATGTATTTGGATTTGAAGGAACGCTTCGTGGACTGGTATGAAGAAGGATATTGCCGAGTATGTAGCCGTATGTGATGTATGTCGAGAGTGAAGGCAGAGCATCGTAAGCCAGCAGGATCTTAAGCCTATGCCGATACCAATGGAAGTGGGATAAACTTGACATGGACTTTATTACCGGATTACCCGTAACCAAGGCCGGATATGATTCAATATGGGTAGTTGTGGATCGTTTGACCAAAGTAGCTCACTTCATCCCAGTGAAAACAACTTATACAAGTGCCAAGTTGGCCAATATATATATGTCTAGGATCATATGTTTGCATGGAGTTCCGAGGAGCATCATATCAGAGAGAAGAACACAATTTACTTCAAAGTTTTGGCATCAACTACACCAGACCTTGGGTACCAGATTGGAGTTCAGTACCGCTTTTCACCCATAGACGGATGGACAGACCGAGAGAGTCAATCAGATTCGGAAAGACATGTTGAGAGCCCGTGCAGAGTTCTCATATAACAACAACTACTGTGCAAGTTTGAAGATGGCACCGCTTGAAGCTGTGTATGGACGCAGATGTAGAACACCATTGATGTGGGATGAGGTAGGAGACCGCCGCTTGTTTGGACCATACTTGATCAAGGAATCGAGGAGAAGGTTAAACCGATCGAGATGACTAAAGATTGCTCACCTGCATGTAAGAGTTATGCAGATTCAAAACGCAAGGAAGTAACCTATGAAATTGGAGACAGAGCCTATTCATGAGTATCACCCTTGAGGGGAGGAAATGTTTTGGAGTTAAGGGAAAGTTAGCCCCAAGATTTGTAGGACCGTGATCATGTTTTGGAACGGATGGGAGAAGTTGCTACAAGCTGGAGTTACTCAAGGATTGTCGAGTTCACGATGTGTTTCACGATCACATCAAGAAGTGCCATGCCGAGATGGCCGATATACCGTTAAATGATACAAGGTCTTTGGAGGCGATTCACTGGATAGTAATCTGACCTATGAGGAAAAGCCAATAAAGATTCTTGATTTTGACAGCCGAGTCACCCGCAGAAAGGTTATCAAGCTTTGCAAAGTTCAGTGGAGCCACCATACCGAGGAAGAAGCCACCTGGGAGCGAGAAGATGATATTCGCAAGGACCACCCGCACCTATTTTCTAGCCAACCCGAATCTCGAGGGCAAGATTCATCTTAAGGGGGGTAGGTTTGTAACATCCCAAATTTTCAATTTGGAATGTTATACATAGGTCATCCATGCATATCATATTTTATTGCATTTTCGCTTGAATCCTCAAATCCTCAAGAGCTCAAGGACCCTGAGAGAGTTGGGATTTTCTGATTTTCATATTTGAATTTTATCAAATAATGAAGACGAGGATTTTGAATTTTATTATTTTCTCCTGAAAATATTTCATTTTAAAATAATAAATGATGGGAGATAATATGACTTCTCCAAAATAAATGAAATATCGAGGAAAATGTTAAAATCATTATTTGTTTTTATTTGATTTTATTTGCCCTAGAATTTTTTTTTGCATGTTTTAAAAATTGCATTTTAGGGGCCAAGAAAAGTTCATCTTGTTCTAAAATATTTTATTTAGACAAAGAAAACTTGTTTTGGAATTTTTAGATTTTATTTATTTTTCTAGGATTTTTCTGAGTTTCATAACGCTTAAAAAGACCCACGCCGACTTGGCTCTAGGTCCCACTCGAGCAGGCTGCCTCCGCCGCCCTCCACAGCCAGGCCAAGACTCGGACGAGTCCGAGGACTCGCCCGCCGCCTTTGCCCTCCTCCAAGTCCCGCCTGTCCCCATTATATACGCCCACCCCTCTAGCCACCACCACCACCACCGCCTCGAGCCCGAGCCGAGCCCGAGCTCGAGCCGCCGCTATAGCCGCCGCCTCCCGCCACCCGCCGCCAGCCTCACGAGTCGCTACCACGGACGACTCACCAGAGGTAGCCACCCCGCGCCTGTTTTTTTTATGAAAACCCCACGGTTTTTTTAGAAAACCCTAGTTTTTTATAGATCGTTTTATTCTCCGTTTATTTGCTTAGCGAAGGCTCACTCAGACGTCGCTTTTAACTAACGTGTTCGCTGCTTAGTTTTCGCTAACGAACGCTCGCTTGTTAATGTGAAACTCCAAAATTTTGTTTTGGTTTTCAACAAAACTTTGTTGGTTTTGAAGGAGGTCACTTAAACCCTTCCAAAATCTCTTCTCTCAAGAATTTCCCTTTGGCAAAGGATTTTACTTTGGCATCTTCTTCAACTATGGTATTGGTTATTTAAAATCTTTCTTCTAATTCTCCTTCTCAAATTTATTTTTGGGATTTATTTTTCTTTTAGAAGAAAACCCTAGAGTTTTGGTTCTTCTATTATTTTAAAACCACCCATGGTTTTATCTTGCCTCTTGTGGTAAATCTTCCCAAAACCCTCCTTCCACTTTGGGACAATCCAAATATTCGACCCAACCGGTCCAACTCACTTTTGGATTTTTATTTCATTTATTTCTTTGCCCAAAACAATTATGTCCATATTTTTGAGCATAGGTGATTTGCAAAGCAAGTACCTTAATGCCTTTGAACTTTGATCTCAAATCAACTCCTCCGATAGTCCCTAGCACCTCAACCTAGAACCATCAAGATCCACTCTTCTTCTTTTCAAAATTTTCAAGTTTCAGCTTCGCAAGTTTGGACCAGATTTGTCAAGTTTGGTGAAATTATATCTCCTCTTCTCCAAAAATTCTACCAAAATTCAGGCAACGCCCAGTTGCAATGAGAAGCCACTCCACCAAAAATCAGCTCAAGGAAAAATCCCCATGCCAAAATCGCTCGTCGAACACCCAGCATGCACCGCACTTTGCACTTTCGAGATATTCGCATATCGTAAATTCGGTTTCGCTGAGGCTGGTCACTTGTCAATCGGCACTTGGCGCTGCGCATGGCTCCTCCTCCCGCCCGTAGCGCCGCACGAGCACTTGGCTGGTTCCTCGCCGCTGGGCACCATGGCTCGCTCCGCGCGCTTCCGCGCGCCGGACCTCCTGGCGGCCAACAGGGGCACCTCGCGCACAACGCCGCTTGGCACCGCCCACGCCACTGGGAGCTCCGCGGGCCGCCTCCCATGCCAACAAGACGATGTAGCACGCCGTCGGGCTCGGCACGCACGGGCGCCTTCGCCGCCGACGCGCCGCACGGCCGCTCCTGGGGACAGCCGAATCGCCTTTACCTTGCTGAGTTAGGCACCGGATGGACTCGTTCGCCTAGTCGATGCTCAAGCTCCTAAACCTACCGCCCAGCCACAGACCGCCAGAATCGCCCGGACTTATCCTGCTTTGGCAACCGCCGGCGGCTATATAAGCGCCCGAGCCCGCCTCGACCCAAGACACCTCCACCATCTCACCGCACTCGCCAGCCACCGGAAGAGCCTCGAGGCTCTTCTTCTCGACTCGCCACCTCCGCCCGCTGGCTCCGCAGCTGTCTCGCTGGTGAGAGCTCCTCCATCGCCTGGCTTGCCCGTAGCCTCATGGCACCTCTAGGAGACTAACCCCACTTCAATTTGACCTCAGATACTTTCTCCGACGAGACCCACGATTTCACGAACCACCGTCGCCGGAGCAAGGGCCGCCGACATGGCGCCGCGGCCACCACCACCACCCACCGACGCGAAGGGTGCGCTGATCATAGAGGTACCTCGATCCTCGCTCGCTGTGGATCGGCCACACCATCAGAGTTTTGGCGCCGACGAGCTCGCCGCTTTTGAATAAAATTAAACTCGACGGTGGGACCCGCCTCAGCCTCTCCTTTTTTTATTCGAACTGTCCTCAAAGCGTATTCCGCAAAGGCGCTTCTAATCTGAATCGCTTTAGACTTTTCTGCTTAGATCCCGAGAGTTTTCTCGTTTATTACGAAAGGTCCTTGGACCAAAACTCTTATAACTTTTAAATGTAAAAGGATTTTGAGTGATTCTTTTTCGTCCTCTTCAAAATTTTGTCTAGTTTTCTATCAGATTTATTTGAAAATGTTTGAATATTTTGTGCACCCCATGGTATTTACGTTAGTGCGTGTATTTTGTATGTCGAGATACCAAGGAGGTGACGGAACCGCTAACTTCACCGAAGCTAGACCCCGACTACTCTCAACCAGTGCAAGCATGTTTGAACTTTTGATATGATGAGTGTTTGGGCATGTTTGCATTAATTAGTCTCATGGCATGTTCATGAGCATCTCGATGAGAGTTATATCACGAAAAAGTTGAGGCAAGTGAGTTTCGAAATCCATGAGTTGATGGAAATGAGTTGCATGGCCATGAGTTGGCATGAGAATGGGTAAGATGGCAGTTGTAGCATGCCGCCTTATGCTGCACTGCTGACCCAAGGTCAACATGAATCAGCTCCAGCTCTCGCCCATCTCCCTTCCGCATTACCACATGTTTTCCGAAGGGATACGGCTTAGTAAGTTGCAAACCACTTCCTAGTACACACCAAATCGAGAGGCCGGATGAGGGTTCCATGGCCCTCGATTAAAGCCTATCATCCGTCAGGGGTATGGGTGTTTCCGGTTGGGACCGAGAGGGGCACCCTTAGAGCGCTCAGATATAAATTTGATCCCATGCTATTCGAGATTGTGATCTCCTGCCTCAAAGTTTTTCTTGAACGATGTCTAGGGTGATTCCTCGCAACGTAAGGTGGGATGGTGTGTACGTTAGCTGTTTCCTCCAAAATACCGTAAACGGAACAAGTCCTTTGAGACTACGGAACCGCTGGTCGTGGATAATTTAGTACAAACTCGCAGATTCAATAATCCTTGAAATCATCTTATCCAGATCCAAGTGTTGTGTTCATCTTATCTTGTCAAATGTCACCCGTGATGTAAACTCCCGAGAACCACATGAGTGTTAAATGTTTATTTCTATGGATGGACTAACCGTTTACTATCATGTGATGAATATTTTCCGTGAGCACCATTTCTTGTAAGTTATGAATAATGAAGTACAAGCCCTTTCCGCTGGTCGCTCGACGTCCGATCGTGGCATTGTTGTTTATTTACTTTTGATATAAGCCCTTTCGCGATGTCGCCGACGTCCGATCGTGGCATTGTTGTTTATTCATTTTTGATATAAGCCCTTTCGCGATGTCGCCAGACGTCCGATCGCATGCATTGTTATTTATTTACTTTTGATATAAGCCCTTTCAGCGATGTCGCCGACGTCCGATCGTGGCATTGTTATTTATTTACTTTTGATATAAGCCCTTTCGCGATGTCGCCGACGTCCCGACCGTGGCATTGTTATTTATTTACTTTTGATATAAGCCCTTTCGTGATGTCGCCCGACGTCCGGATCGCGGCATACATGTCTTTTCTTTTAGTATAAGCCCTTTTGAGGTGTCGATTAGACGCCTCGATCGCTGCATGCTTTACTTATTTGTTCACCCTTCGAGGTGTCGCTTAGACACCCGATCGGTTTTCAGCTTATTTTATTGGTTTTCGAGCGACTACCGCCGATTCCCTTTTCACTTACCTTGTTATACTGATTTGATTATGATTGTGTCGGTGTACTAGAGTAGGGTACCCTAGTATCCCAAGTCGCACGGGCAGTGCAAAGACTCCGGCAAGGCTTGCCTAGTGACCGCCAAGGTCCTCCATGGTTCCTTTGGAGCCATTCAAGAACAAAGTCTTTAAGCCAAGGAGACAAGGCCCTCGCAAGAGGAGCTTGCCGAAGGCCACTCAAGGCACGCAGAAGACAAGACCCAGAA
Organism: Aegilops longissima; assembly: GCA_021605205.1. Lineage (NCBI taxonomy): Eukaryota > Viridiplantae > Streptophyta > Magnoliopsida > Poales > Poaceae > Aegilops > Aegilops longissima. Next base: position 36,531 of record JAHIAM010005018.1, on the reverse strand, counting down.
GAGGAGCTTGCGGAAGGCTCGGTGAGCGACAAGCCCCGGACGCGCAAGGATTCAGCCTGCAAGGCGCTTGCCGCTGCAGCAACCACTCTTATCTCCGCCCAGCTCATCCACCAACGTGGTCGCCATGGGACCATTCCAGCGGCGTGTCAAGAGGTCAGGCGCCAGCGGAGAGCAGCGTAAGCGTGGCCGACAAGATTGCCATCGTGGTAAGCGTGGCTACCGACGGTTCCTCGCAGACTGCTTAGGCGACATGGACGGCATTTAATGCTTTTGTCCCTGCCGTCCGAGTTAGGTAGAATACACGCATAAGTAGTTGTACCAACCGCAACTCATTTTCCCTTTTTGCCTTTGTTCTACGCTACACCTATTGGTGACCCCTTGAGCATATAAAAGGAGGCCCATGCGAACGAGAGGAGGTTCACTCATTCAAACCAGAGACACTCACGCTAGGTCTTGTAGCTCACAACGCTCCCTAGCAAGAACACAACATAATCGCATAAGCAAAGAGGAGTATTATTCTCCGAGAGCTCCGGTTGGGTAACTGCCGTGGTGCTTCACCGATCTGCTTCTTCAGGCGACTCCGCCCCCACCGAACCAAAGGGCTCGGTCCGCTGGTCCCATAGGTGTTCGTGGGTTACGATCAGCTTCCGACATCTTTGGCGCGCTGTAGGGGTGGCGGAGGCTGTGTGAACCTGATCCGCGCTCACACGAGCAACATCTTCATCATCTTCATCAACATGCCACCGAAGAAGAAGGCTTCGCGGCAGCGAGCTATCCACATCGATCCCGCCACCACCGGAGCAAATGGATGGTGGGTAGACACCGGAGAAGAACGGCGCCGACGAGGGAGCTCATGATGCTGCCAAGTCCAAGGACAAAGCCGCAGCACTCGGCGTCTCTGACACGCACCGCGCCCATCTCAGAGGCGCGGGATCGACAGCGCCATGGTATTCACAATACCATACGCTCGCTGGATCAAGATCGAGCCGAGGATCTCGTGGCCCTCAAGACCAGCGCTCATGTCAACATGCCGGCACGAGCGAGATACGTCGCCGACAGGATGCTGCTCCTTCTAACATAGTTAGAAGTCCGGCATGTCCCGCCTCGCACCATTCACCACCGCCGCCCGCCACTCGCAGAAGCCTTGGCAGAGCTCAATCGTTTCTAGACTACCCTCCAACAGCCGACAAGGTCGACGTAATGGAGGGCCACCATCCGTAGTCTCATCGCTTTGCTAACGGCGACGCCCGCGCAACCAATTCTATCGCTGCCGCGCAAGACGACAAGGCACGAGCCGGTGGCAACGAAACCGTGGGGTGCAACCACCATGCACTCTCCACCCGTAAGGCTAAGATCACCAACTCGCCGGATCCACCTCGACACGACTCCACCACATCATCGGATCCACGAGCTCGCCGTGATCAGCGCCAAGTTCTTCAGAACGGCACAAGAAGACGCCGAACTCGTGATCGAAGCGCCAAGAGAAGCGCGACGTCAATCCGACCAGCTACCGGGCCCTCTCGTCGATATGCATGCGCCAGGGAACCAGCGACTTGCCGACGCGTAGGTTGCCCTGCTCACTGTCGGAGCTGCGGCAAGTCCAAAGGGCCCAAAGAAGAAGAATTTCGCCGACGCTGCTGAGAAGTACGATGGCAGGACGATCCGTCGGAGTTCCTCAAAGATTCTACACCATCGCGTGCAAGCCGCGGGGACGAGACGACAAAATCCTCGCAACTACTTCCCACTAGTACTCAAGCCCAATGTCGATCTTGGTTCATGCACTTGCTGACAGCTCCATATCCTCTTGCAGATCTATGCCATCAGCTTGTCGGCGCTTTCACAGCGCCACAAGCCTCATGGCTAAGAGAGCGACCTTCATCTCGCCGCCTGTAAGGAAGGAGAGTCCTCGCAAGTTCATTCAGAGATTCAGCCGTACACTACAACATCCCTGATGTCCACCGTCATGTGATCAACATGCTTATCGAACGCGGAACCGCAGGATGAGGGAGGAGATGGCAATGTGCAAAGTCAAGGACGCCAGGAGCTGTATGCCCCGGCCGGCAAGTGTGCACGCCGAGGAAGGAGGAGACTCTGTGAGAGAATGCGTAAGGGATCTCGATAGTGAGGAGGCTGCCCGCCAAGGAGAGCCGCGCGAACAACGAAAGAAAAAGGGCAAAGCTAAAGAAGTTGTCGAGCAGTCCCAACGGAGGTGGCGCCAACAAGGCCAAAGTTGGTAGCTCCGCAAGGAGGTTGCTGGCACCGATCGCCACCGGTATGGCGCAGAAAGGTGACAGCCCAACAAGCAAGATCGCAAGATCCACCGCACTAAGGGCCATGACCTCCAGAGTTGCAAGAAGGTCGAGCAGCTTGTTGAACAGCAGAAGGCTGAATACGCGGCGCGACAAGGAGAAGGCCCAGAAGGTGCCGGGGAGTTAGCAAGAAGCTTACCCGCCGGGAGGACGCCGCAGAAGGCCAAGCAGCGCAAGGAGACAGACCTCTCATCCGCCGATATAAGGATGAAGACGACGACCACGAGGAAGACATGGAAGACGATAGACCGAAGGAGCAGGAGTTCCAGAAGCCACAGAGGTCCTTCATGACGGCAAAGGTTTTCCTCGCATACTCACAACCACCAACTCAAGCAATGGATGCGAGGTTAATGCAGCGTAACCATCCGTAGAATCACGCAGCCTGAATGGTCTGAAGACGCCTATCATCTTTTGATATTGAGGACTACCCCGATCGTGATAACATCGAAAGTGCTTGCCGATGTTGGTCTCACTAACTATCCGCAACCTCAAGGTCACCAAGATGTTAGTTGATGGCGGGCCGGCTTAAACCTGATCTCCTCCAAGGTCCCAAGCTTCAGACACTGACAAATGAAGCCTGAAGAGACCGGCACATCTCCAAGGAATCAACCTGAAGGAGCAAGTCAAGGGAAGATCACGCTTGCCGTAATATTTGGCAGCGAAAGCTAAACTTCAGGACCGAGGAGGGTCACGCTCGACGTTGTTGATTTTCCATTGCTCTTACAAGTCGGGATACTTGGCTTCTTCCAAAGACTCGCCAAGTTCATGGCAGCCTCTCATTATGCATACAACTTGCTCAAGATGCCAGGCCCGATAAGTGTTATTTCTCTCCATGGCCATATGCAAGAAGGATGCTTTTATTCTCGCCGACAAGATTTACCGAGGTAGCTGAAATGCAACAGATAGCAAATCACTTGTCACCAAGCTCTGGAGAAGAAGAAGGCCAAGACCAAGTCCCGCAAGAGCTCCGATGCCCTTCTCCGCAAGCGCACCTCTTCGAGTGCTGCGCCAATCACGAGGACGCACTCATCGAGCTCCACCCACAAGTAAAAGACGATGGCGGCTCCACCAAAGACCAAGAAGGTGCCCGCCATGAGGACTTACACCGGTGGTACCTTCACCATCAGCTGCCACTCGAATTCCTAAATAGGAAGGCGCGCTACTGCTTTCTCGCGGGCAAGGAACGCCGACGTGTTTGCATGGCAACCGTCCCACATCCCCTTGTTCCAGTGAAAGTAATTGAGCATCACTTAGTTGTTTGTCCTCCGCGTGGGCCCGCAAGCGTAAAGTCGAAGCAGGCGTGGAGCGCCAAGAATTCATTGCGTAAGAGATCAAGAAATTGGAAGCAGAGGTCTTGTCGAGGAGTGCTCCATCCCACGTGGTTGGCCAACCTCGTGCAGTTGTATCGAAGGCAAATGGGAAATGGAGACTTTGTATCGACTTCACGATGTTAATAAAGCTTGTCCTAAAGACCTCATTTCCTGCCACAAGATCGACCAGATTGTTGACTCCACGGCTGGATGTGATTTGCTTTCATTTCTTGATGCATACTCGTGATATCATGATCTTCAAGGCAGAAGAGGATGAGGAGAAAACCGCATTCATCACCCCATGTGGCACATAATGCTTTGTACGGATGCCTTTTGGGCTAAAGAATGCTGGTTCAACGCTTGCAAGAATAGTCCATGACGCTTTTGAGCAAGAAATGCATGTAATGTAGAAGCTTACATGGATGACATATAGTGGTCAAGAGCAAGGACAAAGCAACTCCCGTTCAAGATTTAGATGAGACCTTTGCAAATCTGCGAAGATCAACCTCAAGCTCAACCCCTAGAAGTGTGTGTTTTGAGTCCCTTCCGCAAGCTTCTCGGTTCTTCGTGGTCTCTGGGAATTCAAGCCAACCTTGACAAGATCAAGGCCATTGAGCAGATTGAAGCACCAAAGCGTGGTCAAGGATGTAACGAAGACTTGCTTGTTATGTTGCTGTTTCAAAGCAGGTTTATCTCTAGGTTCGTTAGAACGCGCCTCCTGCCATTTTTCAAGATTTTGAAAAAGGCAGGTCCAATGAAATGGACTCCTGAAGCGGAGGCTGCGCCCGCAGATTTAAAGAGGTACCCGTCCTCCACTCAATACTTGTTTACCTAGGCTACAAGAGAAGGTTGCTATATATAGCGGCAACCAATCAAGTGGTTAGTGTCAGCGTTATTAGCGGAAGGGGAGGCAGATGATGAGCCGCAACCAAGGCAGATACATCCAAAGAACAAAGTGGGGGCTTCACCGCAAGCTCGGGTCCCGATAACGACGGATCTACACAGCGCATAGAAGATAATACGTAAAAGGATGGTGCAAGCACCGTTTACTTTTGTCGGGCCTCTCCGCAGGGGCTAGGTCAAGGTACCCGTGTGCAGAAATTGCTTTTCGGCCTCCTAATGGCCTCGAGAAAGTTGCGCCATTACTTCCAAGCACATGAAATAACAATCGCTCACTCGCTTCCCGAAGAGAATATTGCAAAATCCGTAAGCAACAGTGTGCAGTGATTGTTTGCAGCACTCGAACTGCTGCTTTGGCCTCAAGTTTGAAAGCACTTCAACTATCTGAAAGCGTAGCATTGGCGGAGTTCATAGCAGAATGGACGCCAACGCAGGATGAAGAAATTCGCAGACGAGCATCCCCTGGCTAAGGAAACAAGCAAAGAATGGCTGATGTACTTTGATGGTGCCTTCGCTGCAGGCGCATGTCGTGCGCTTTATCGCACCCACCGGAGAGCACCTCAAGTAATATAGTCCAAATGCACTTTCCCAAGGAGCAAGCAACAAACAATACAACAGAGTATGAAGGTTTGCTTGCCGGTCTCGTGTAATCGAGTCGAATTTGGGATCAAGAAACTCATTGTCGTAGGTGACTCGCAGCTTGTCGTCCGCCAAGTAAACAAAGATTATCGAGTCCGCTGATGGAAGCTTCTACGTTGATGAAGTGAGAAAGCTAGAAGAACACTTTGACGGCCTGCAGATGGAATATGTTCCAAGAGCTCGTAATGATATTGTCGATGGTTCACCAAAGTGCGCCTCAGACTCGCCTTACTCCGTGGAGCCAGGATTTGTAACTCGTCGACTCAACTGATCAGTAACACCATCAACCGGATGTATCAAGAAGAGGAAGTTGATTTCGGTGACTACTTTCCCGCCGAAGCTTCCCAAGCCGCCACCAAAAGGTCCCTGTGATTCAACACCAAAAGTGCCGAGGAGCAGTCTGCCCGACAAGCCCTAGGTTTGCTCGCATGAAGGTGACGCCTCCCGACAGTTTTGTCTCGCAAGTTTGCCGGGGAACATCAAGCTCAGCCGAGTCAGCAGTGTTCTTGTCGAGAAGTTGATGTTCCCGCAAAGCAGCAGATGTGCCTTTAGTCCTTGTTGTCCAGCCGCAGGCTCCAAAGATGGGCGCAAAGAGATTGTCCATTTCCTTCAGCATGTGAGAACTTCCCAAGAGCAAGAAGAAGCGAAAGAGTAGTCCCTCGTACTAAGTATGTACCAGTTTGTCGACAAAGACGCCTGTACGTAAGAAGACTCAACGGTGTGAAATTGAAGTGTATCCACCGAAGATGGACAGAAGTCGCTAAGGAGATACACTGTGAGGCATATGTGGTCACCACATTATCAAGCAAGAGCACTTGCTCAAAGCTTTCCCAAGAAGGTTTCTTCCGCCGACAGCCCTCGTGATGCAATCGCATAAGTAACCAAGTGTGAAGCGTGCTGCCCATTCCAAGCAGACATACCAGCTAGCTCAAGTCTCCAGACCATCCCTTTATCCTCGCCATTTTCGGTCTGGGTCTCGATATTCTCGGCCCTTTCCCCGAAAGCTGTTTGGGGCTTTGAGTACTTGTATGCTAAGTCGATAAGTTCACAAAGTGGCCGGAAGTGGAAGTAAAGGAGGAAGGTGATGATGTACAACAAGTTCTTTCAGTCAATTTGTTTGCCGCTTTGGAATTCCTAACAGATCATCACCGACAACGCATACGCTCACGAGTCGCACCTTCATGCAAGACGCTCCAAGATCTTGGCGCTCAAGATATGCGTTGCTTCTCTTGCTCATCCGAGAAGCAACGGTCAAGCAGAGAGGGCAATGTCAAGCGCTGCGCGGGCTCAAGACCAGAACTTTCGGCTGTCTGCATACGCGGAAGAAACTGGATTGAGGAGCTGCTGTGGTTCTTGGTCAATCAGACGACGCCAAATCGAGCCACCGCCGTACATTTTCGCCTAGTCTATGGAGCAGAGGCGCTTCTCCCCACGGAACTCGTGGTAACGGGTCACCCTCGAGTACTCGCTTATGATGAGCTTGAGCAAGAGCAGCCGCGACAAGATGACGCTACGCCGCCTTGAGGAGGACCGTTTTCAGGCTGTCTGACGAAGCTGCTCGTTATCAAAGAAGCTTTTGGCCGCTACCATAGCCGCAGTTAACGCCGAAGTCTCGAGGAAGGCGACCTTGTTCTTCGGCGCCGCTCAGTCCGCCAAGAATTCCAAACAAGTTGACGCCGAGTGGGAAGGCCCTTATCGGGTGAAACGAAGTCACTAGGCTCGCGCCGTTCGCCTTTGAGACCGAAGATGGCATTCCAAAGGAGCAACTCCTGGAACATTGAACATCTTCGTAGTTTTACCAGAGGCGCTGGTTGCTGGAACTTGTCCAAGAACCACCTTTTGTACATTTCTTGCTGATGTTGCATGTAATCCTTTGTACAAAGCCAGGCGTAGCACTTCTGCATAAGTAAAAGCTCATGTGTGGGGCGACAAATTGTCAACTACATGCTTTCATCATCATTTTTGCATATGTTATCTAACATTTTGTGCAGCATCCACACCGTAAGCAATAACGAGCCACAAGGATCCATAATTTTATTTTCTTCTTTCTTCTCAAAGAAAGGAATGTTCTTTCGCCCACAAGTAAGCCGGGGAGAGAAGATAATGGTGTGGGCCGAAGATAATGGTGTGGGCCACCGTTGCCGCCGAGGAAGTTTCATTTCTATCCGAAGCAAACTACTTAAAAGCTAAGTTACCAAAGTTTGAGCAATCAGTTTTTAAATCTTTAAGTTATCTTCCCTAACGATAGTACTTTGTATGGAAAACCTGTGCGTGGAGGAACTAAATCAGAAGTTGGTCGCCGCTTTACTTTGTTTCGAGTCCGTCAACAATGTAAGTGAGCTGCAACTAGTTACGATAAGGTTGTTGTCGGAAGCGGCACCGCCAAGAAGGCTGGGACGCCCGCGACTTCAGCCAAGCAAAGGTGCGTCACCGATAAGTTCCCCTGAAAGCGTAGGGCAACGACATACAAAGGAAAGAATCAAGTAAAGGAAATAACATTGCAATCATCAGCTTCAAGATAAAGTTATATTACAAAATATCTTGTCGCAGATCTAATAAATTGTTCTCCTAAACATGATCGCAGCGATACAAGAGAAAGATAAAACTGGCGGCCTATTCCTACGCTGGTCGCCATCAACCCGCTTGATCTTGCCCACCTTGTCCACAATGGTGCGATATGGGCTTTGAGCGCCCAAGATCAAGCATCCAGTGCAAGGTGGATCTCGAGGACGCACTTTGAGATTGAGGCCTCGATTGCGAAGGCCACCTTCATCAACATCTTCTCCGAGGCCTCAAGCACAGATCTCGACGCGATTCCTCGCCTACCTGCTTCTGGGATCTCTTCCTGAGTCGCTGGAGAGCCGTCACCACTTGAAGAACAAGCTGAGCTTAGCGCTGGGTTGAGGCGCCGGCTTGAGGAGTACTCAAGATCCACCATCCCTCAGCCCGCCCTCCGTAGCGATGGCGGCGGCGAGAGTCTACAAGACCTTCACCCGTTGTTCCCACATTCTCCCTGAAGGTGCTCAAGAGTACTCCGCGCCAAGAAGATAGCCATTGCTTGGCCTTGATATTCTCCAATGTGCCCACCTCCCGCCTCCTTGGCACCGCCTGTGGTCTCAGATCAGGTGGCTGGGCTTTAGCTCAAGATCTGCTTTGAGTCCTTGGCGGCGCTGAGCTCCTTGCTCCTCCCGCCGAGACGGCCCCAGGCTCGCCAAGAGTATAGGCCCTCAAGGCCGTGTTTGAGTGCAGCAAGCTCGCCGCCTTCTTCGGGACCGCCTCCAGCTGGCCACCTGTCTCCAACTCTTCTTGGCGGCCTCATGCCAGGCGGCATCCTTGCTCCTTAAGAGCCCCGCCATGACTCGCAGCGGCAAGCTCCTCCTCGTGGTGTCAAGGTTGATCTTCCGCGCCACCGCCTTCCTCGCCGGGATAGCTTCTCGCAGCGAGCCTCTGGCTTCAACCTCCGCTTTCTCGAGGATGAAGGCTTAAGGCCAACACTTTGCTCCCGCCTTCGCCAAGGACCGGAGAGCTCGATTGATTCCCCATTCTTTCGCCGCTTATGTTCCGCTCCGCCGCGATAAGCGCTTCCCGGATTCCGTTGGCTTGCGGGCGCGTAGAGCTCAACAGCTTTTCAGCACTGCTCCTCGACGCCATTGCTGCTGCTTGGCACGCCAACCAGCGACACCCAGGAGGCGAGCAGCTCTTCATCAAAGGTCTTCCTTCGACGGCGTACTCGAGCTCGATGCCTGTGGAGCTTGATGAAGACGCCATCGCCGCCTTCGATAGGCGCTGGCTGGTCTTTCGAGCTCGACGCTGCACCAAGGGCGGAGGGATCGTGGTCGCGAGCGCCGGCGCCTCGCGCCTCGTGGTCGCAAGCGATCGCTGCACTCGCCAACTTTTTGCGGCGGCAGCCTTGGCGGCTTCTTCGTTGGCGGATCCATCGGCGCCAGCCTCTTCCTCCATGGTGGCGATATCGCGTTCGCCCTCTTCGCCGCGACCTCAGTTTCCATCGGCTCGAGCGGATGGATCTCGACGACGTAAAAAGAAAGAAGCAAGCAAATGTTCAAAAGAAAAACAAAAGAAAAGAACCCAAGGGAAATTTTCACGCGAAGAGGATTACCTCGCGATGGGATCTCAGCCATGGTCTCACCAATCGGAGGATCACGGTGCGCCCTGTCGGAGAAGTCTCCCTTGCCGGAGAACCATCCCTTGCCGGAGAATCCTCCTCATGTGTAGTCAAGCAGATGGTATTTCGCGAGCGCTTCGGCACTTCGATGAGGCTGCTCTGCCCTACATGCACTAACAAATGATATCAATAAAGAAGGAGCACCCATGCACACCTAACAGTAATAAGTAAACCGATACTTACGCTGGGCCAGCTGGGGCTGCTTTGAGGAAGGGTTGTCGGTCCGCAAGGGGGTCTCAGACGCTCCTCAAGGCTACATGGGGATCATCTCGATGACAACCACCGGGTCTTGTTTCTTCGACGCCTCGGGCCAGCGCCCCGAAAAATGAAAGAGTTCAGAATGAAGCAAATCGACACAAGACGAAGCAACAAAATTGAAGAAGTAAGCACAACATAGAAGCTTACTCTTCTTCCTCGCCGAGCTGAGCGAGAGATCAATTGCCGCCTCCCAAGACGAGGCGGGGAGTAGGTTCCTGACCGCTTGACGGGTGGCAGCGGGTTCGGGAGGATCTACCGCTTGTTGCAAATAGCGGGTGTCCTCAAGGCAACAAGTGTTTGCTGTAGAGAGGCGCGCGGCGCTATGGCTATTGGCTCCTCCTCACTCTGCTGCTCTCCAAGCCTTATGGAGACGCGCTTTGTGGAGCTGGGGCCCTGGCGCAAGAAGCCGATGGTGGGAAGAAGCCCGCGGCTCGCCGACTCGGCTTGTGTTCGGCAAGCTCTTCCGCCGCGAACTCCCTTCGCCGACAAGGTTTGCCGCTGCTCTCGCCTCCACGTGAACCCGACCGCTAGCGGCAAAGAGTGCTGCCTCCTCCAGTGTGGCGTGGCGCGCCGATCTCGCCGCTGGTGGTGTCGCGGTGAGTCTTCTTCTCGTCATAATGGATTGGCACTTCTTCCAAGCTGTCAAGAACTGCCGACGATAAATGTCGTTCAAGGTTTCAAGCAAGGTTGGAATAATCCCATGCGAATCGCAAAACGCATCATTGTACCTGGATGCGGTCGAGCTTAAGAGTTGTTGCACACGGGACGACTTCCTGCAATCTAAACAACCTGGGTGATCGGGCCGCGCTTGAACAGCTCCAGCAAAGCATCGCATCCAACTCCAAGACAAGAAAATTGAAGTTGAGGCCCGGCGCAGCCTCATGATGTTCTCGCCGATTTTGAACTCCAGTGCAGTGTCTCCCTCTCTCCTCGCAAGGAGATGGCGGCGCGCGGCGAAATCTGCGCCTACAGCGCCACGGTGAGTCCGGCAAGCCCGAGGCGCAAGATCCGGTCACGCAATCTTCAATCTAGCATCTTCCAGCCAAGTTGCTCCAATCGCTGTCAAAGCACTATTGGAGTTTCGGTGAGCAGTGAAGGCCGCGGGTTCTCCTCAACGATCCAACACCAATCGGCTCTCACTCCTCCCACTTGCCACAGTAGCCTCCTTCCGGATAGGCTTCTCTCTTTCCGATCCTTGAGATCCAAGCAATCCCTCCGCAAGTGGCTCTCTCTCTCAACTCGGGGCATGAAGAAGTGGCGGAAGAGGGTTACGCCAGGTGGATCACAAAGTTTTCAAGAAGGTGTGCGAAACTGCCATGGTCGTGACAGCATTGGGGGTGAAATCAAGGAGGCTAAGTCTGTAGAGGGTGTTCATGATATCGCAGGTAATTCAGAGAAGGCGGGCAGAGTCGCTGCAGAAGAACAGCGCCAAGAAGGGTACCCAGCTAGCTAGTCTGAAGCAGCGGCTGGGAGTATTTTCAGGCGTGGATGCGCCGCCTCCGGCCGACCAAGAGGTAGAGCCCTCAGCTCCCTTGGCGGCGTAGCTGAGGGGGAAGACGGCCTGCTCCTTTGCAGCGCCACAGCCAAGGCCATACGGCCGACTTCACTCTTCTTCCCTTATCGGCTTTGGAGCCATGGCAGAGGCGATGGAGGAGACCGACGGCGCTGATGGCGCTGGGTGGCGAGGAAGTGAGCGCTGCTTCTTCGTGATTGGAGGAGAAGGGAGAGCCGTGGTTTTCAGATTAGACAAAGCAATGGCGAGGTGGGCGACCTGCCCCTGCTTCCTGCTTAAGGAGGGAGAGGGCGGACGCCCGCTTCCAAATAAAGAAACCCCCACGCATCTCTCCCACGACGCCACGCTCGACGCTGTGCTGTTCGTGGGGGACGTGGTGGTCCGGAGCAAGTTACGGCGTGATCTAGGGCCGCTGCGTCTGCAGACTCGCTTTGGGCCCGCCCAACAGCGCCGGCACTGCAGGTGGCCCAGCCCGGGGCTCCTCCGCTTGTACTAGAGTAGGGGTACCCTAGTATCCCGAACTCGTGCATCGGGCAGTTGAAGCGCTACCGGGCAAGGCTTGCCTAGTGACCGCCAAGGTCCTCCATGGTTCCTTTGGAGCCATTCAAGAACAAAGTATTTAAGCCAAGGAGATGAAGGCCCCTGCAAGAGAAGCTTGCCGAAGGCCACCAAGGCACGCAGAAGACAAGACCTCGCAAGAGGAGCTTGTTGGAAGGCTCCTGGTGAGCGACAAGCTCCCGGACGCGGCAAGGATTCAGTCACAAAGGCGCTTGTCAAGGCAGCAACCACTTTATCTCCGCCCAGCTCATCCACCAACGTGTCGCCATGGGACCATTCCAGCGGCGTGTCAAGAGGCTGTGCGCCAGCGGAGAGCGCAGTAAGCGGCGCCGACAAGATTGCCATCATGGCAAGCGGTGGCTTCTCGACGGTCCTCTAGACCGCTTAGGCGATATGGACGGCATTTAATGCTTTTGTCCCTTGCCGTCGAGTTAGGTAGAATACATCGCATAAGTAGCTGTACCAACCGCAACTCATTTTCCCTTTTTGCCCTTGTTCACGCTACACTTGTTGGTGACCCTTGAGCATATAAAAGGAGGCCCATGCGTGAACGAGAGGAGGTTCACTCTGCTCAAACCAGAGACACTTCACGCTTAGGTCTTGTAGCTCACATAACCCTAGCAAGAACACAACATAATCGCATAAAGAAGCGAGGAGTATTATCTCCGGAGAGCTCCGGGCTAGTAACTGCTCGTGGTGCTTCACCGATCTGCTTTTTCAGGTGACTTCCACCCCCAATTTAACCGAAAGGGCTCGGTCCGCCGTCCCATAGGTGTTCGTGAGGTTACAATCAGCTTCCCCGACACATTGTTAAATTACTCATGACGATCCACGCATACATTTGTTATATCTTTTGTCCGAACTGTCTTATGCAGTACTTTCAAAGTACTCACCGCTTGTTGATTTGGCCAGATGTCATTAAGCGCGATCTCATGGATGAAGAGTTCGATAGCGAGTCCGGACGCCTAGAGGAATCCTACCACCTCGCATGCACTTCGGATTAGTCATCGCGGTTATATCCGCTCGCTACCCAAATAAATTCATCGAGCCTCACCTCGACGCCGATGAGCCACCAAAGTAGGAGTCATATGATCCACTCCACCGTGTTGTTCCACCACTTTACCTCGAGTCGAGTATGTCACCACTCCATCAGGTCATATCCGCCACTATGTATATTTATTGGCGTGTTTTGTAATAATTTGTTGAGAAACCTCAGCTCGACTCTGCTATATATTAAATGCTACCGCTTATTGTATCAAGATTTTGTCTACCAAGAAGGAAGATTTTCTCACACCGAATTAATAGATCGGTTTCTCAATAAATATTTTTATTGAAAACCGGTCGTGACAAGCTTGGTACCGTAACCAGTGCTGACTGTAGAAGCCACTAGGTGCGATCGCTAATCGGTTATTAGAATATAGAGCTAGATTTTAATTTTTACAAATGTAGTCAATTTCTGACACTCAACATAAATTTATGGTTTGACCATTCAGAATTTTTGCCTACTTTTGTAAATGGTCGACAACGATCGCGAGTCACAGATGTTCGCCAACATGCCCGATGGGTTCGCTGCTTCCTTCATCGCCCAAGTCGTGATGGGGCCATCCGTGCCTAGCCTTTCTACTCTCTCAAAGACAAGGTCAATGACTGCCTAACCATGCACCAGGCCGCTGCAATTCAAGGAGGGCGAAGTTGAGCTTTCCGCTCTTGGGAGAGCCATGCCACGGAGAAGCATGCACCGCAGATGGCAGCCCGTGAGGCGATAGCTCGCCTCGTGGACATCCTTCCTTCGATGAAGACTTGTCAGCATCGCTACCTTCCATGTCACGTGCCATACACCTCGCCACTACGCTGCTCTATTGCCCTGCAGGGAGAACGAGACGAGGCTTTTGAGATGCTTATCGAGTATCTCCGGCTTTGAGGCAGCCTTCGACAACTGGTGGACGACTTTGTGGCTGCCCGCATGGACTTAGTCCATGGCTGTGCCGCCAACAGAGGGAGCTCCGCAAGACCGCACCGCCATCGACTTTCGCCTCGTGATCAGCATCTTTGATCCTTCGCCTCGCCACTACTGTCAGCCCCGCCTACCACGGAGGAGTTCAACCATGTCATTGCGCCTACTCCAGCTGCTCGCACCACCCCTTGATCCCGCCATGTCCGTGTTGTCCCAAGATAGGGCGCCTGCTCCACCAACTCAGCGCAGCACTTCACGATGGAGCCTATTACCAAGAGGAGGTTGAGTCCCCACCTCATCATACCACCTTGGCAGGCCAAGGAAATCTCTTACCATCTCCGATCGAGTACGCTTAGCCGCATGTATGTAATCCGATTTCAGCGATATGTTTATATGTACATAGGCTGTGAGAAGTAGCTTGTTTATGCATCATGTAGGATCCGGAGGAGTGCACTAGCCTAAATAACATGTTAGGAATATGTATGCATATCCCGAGTGATGTATTGTATAATTACTGCTTGCATGTAAGATATGTAATGAGCAGTCCTTCTCCGTATGCGCAAACGCTTATTCTCTTGAAAATCTTGGAGCATTTGAGACTTTTTCCGCTTTCATGAATTTATTGACTTTTATGACTAATTTCTTTTCTTATGAGTTTTACAAAATATATCCCTAGAGTGAACAATGTCTCGCCTTGGACGACTCCATGCCAACTCCGCCAGAGCAAAATTATGGCACACAACCTAGCAACAATTTCACATAGTAACAGTCAAGTCAACAGATGTTGAAACAACACTTTCCCAAATGTGCCGCCTTTTATGAGAAAAGTCAGCAACAACATCGAAATGATGAACCAAGTCATCAATATGGGAAATCACCATGGACAGACGCACGCAGCAATCAAAGTTATCTCGAGCTACGTAAGACGCTGCCCCCAAACATTTTCTCACACCGACAAACCTCTTGAAGCCGAGGACTGGCTTTGAGACATGGAAAGAAAGTTAATTATTGCCAGGTTCAGATCTTGAGAAAGTACTTATGCACCGCACTATCTCACCGGAGCAGCCGATCGTGGTGGAAAATTTCCTACACATGCACCCCAACGAAAATAATATAACCTCGGAGGAGTTCAAAGAAGGTTTTGGGGCACATATTCCTAAGAGTCTTATGAAGATCAAAAGAGAGAATTTGATGACCTCAAGCAAAGGACAATGACGGTGTCGTAATACAACAACAGCCAGTTTACTTGTTGTCTCGCTACGCCAACGAGGAGCGATGTCCGAAAGCAAGAAGATGGAAAATTCCTAGATGATTCGACGCCCGCTTTAAATGCCAGCTTGGTTGTGCACACCTTTCAGACTTTAAGACGCTGGTGGATAAGGCCATTACTTTGGAAAATGAGAGACGAATTTGAAGATTTCCAAGCTAAAAAGGACCAGACTAATCATGCTCGCAACCACCGCAGCAAGACAGACATTCGTAAAGGTTGACACCCAAACCCATGACAAACGCCTCACGCCCAATCAAGAATTTCCATGCAAG
The DNA here is from genome assembly GCA_021605205.1 of Aegilops longissima. Classification (NCBI taxonomy): domain Eukaryota; kingdom Viridiplantae; phylum Streptophyta; class Magnoliopsida; order Poales; family Poaceae; genus Aegilops; species Aegilops longissima. The sequence goes on along the minus strand of JAHIAM010005018.1, from coordinate 21,365 downwards.
GGACAAGGAGTTCACATACAAGACAGACAAGCACTTGCTACGCTTAGGAGAAGAAGGGCACTATGCCAAGCAAAGGCCCAAGCCAAGGAACTCGACCCCAAAGCCGAACAACGGAGGCAATAATTCGCCGCCAAAGAGCAACAATTTCAACCCAAATAACAACCATGTGAAGGGTCATCCGAACCACGTGACTAAAGAGGAAGCACGTAACGCCCCCAGATATCATACTCTGTACGCTTTCCGTCAACACAATACCGCCATGGTTTTGTTTGATTCGAGCTTCACTCATTCATTTCAAAAGTTTTGCCTTGCAAAATAATTTTTCGATGCTTCCCTTGAAAATCTATGATCGCAAGTCCCCCGATTAAGCAAGTTACCCAGTTATTGCCAAGGAGTGAATATTGAGTTTGAAGGGTTGAAGTTTCACGCCAATCTTATCGTGTTGGAAAATAAAGGACTGGATGTCATCCTAGGGATGGATTGGTTAACCACCAACAAAGGTTTTATTGACTGCTTCAACCGGACCGTGATTCTCACCCACCACCACGGGAAGACCATAAAAGTTTCAGCTAAAGAAAGAAAAATATCCCGCAACCAAGATTGAACAAGGTGGATATTTCTGAATTAAGCAAGGTTCCAGAGTGTGAATTTCACGACGATTTCCCAAAGAACTACCAGCATGCCACCGCACCGAGAGATAGAATTCAACATTGAGCTAGCACCGAACCGCCCCATATAAAAGAAACCATACGTAATGGCACCATCCGAATGGTAGAGTCAAGAAGCAAATAAAAGAATTATCGACAAAGGTTATATAATATAACGAGCCAGCTCCTCACCCTGGGTTCACCAATTTTATTTGCCAAAAGAAGGATGGAACATCGAGATTGTGCATAGACTATCGAGCGCTTAACATGATCACAATCAAGAACAAATATCCGATGCCATGGATAAATGATTTATTTGATCAGCTCGCCAGGCCAAGGTATTCTCAAAATTGACTTGATGTCGGATACCATCAATTAAAGGTGCGAATCAAGATATTCCCAAGACGGCCACCTCCGGATATGGATTGTATGAGTTCACCGTGAATGCCATTCGGACTAACAAACGCCTCACGCCTATTTTGTTCACCTCATGAACAAAGTATTTATGAAGTTTATGGACAAGTTTGTTGTGGTATTTATCGATGATATTCGTATACCCAAGACACCGTAAGAGCACGCTGAACATCTCCGAATTGTACTAGGAGAACTCGAAACATCAATTGTACGCTAAATTCAGCAAGTGTGAATTTTGGCTAAGGCAAGTAGGTTTTCCGGGCCACGATCGACCCAAGAAGGTATTGTCAGTAGACCTCGAAAGTCAAGGTCGACTTGGCTGGAAGCCACCAGCCAGTGTAACGGACGACAAAGTTTCTTGGGAATGGCAGGATACTACCAAGATTTATTGAAGGATTCTCCACCATAGCAAAGCCAATGACGCAGCTACTCAAGAAAGACAAGAAGTTTGAATGGACGGAAGCTTGTAGAAAAGTTTCCAAGAATTAAAAAGGAAATTAACGACAACACCAGATTAATTGTGCCGTATATACACAAGAATTTTGAGGTGGGACAGACGATCCCGAAAGGCCTCGGATGCGTGTTGATGCAAGAAGGCAAGGTAGTCACATATGTCTCCGCACAACTCGCAAGCATGAGGAAAATTATCCTACTCATGACCTTGAGTTAGCAGCAGTTATTCATGCACTCAAAGAAGGGAGACACTTTTACTTGGAAATCGCTAGAGATATACACGGACCATAAGAGCCTCAAGTATATTTTCACACAACCGAACTGAATTTACGGCAACGACGCTTGGTTGAACTAGTGAAGGATTATGACGTTGGAATCCACTACCATCCAGAAAAGCAAATGTAGTGGCGACGCCTAAGTCGAACCCTAGCCCAAACGACGACGGCCCCGCCAAACCTGAGACCTGAATTTCGGCAGAGCTTGCTAAACTCAACTTGTCGGTAGTCACCAAGGCAGCATATCAAATTTAGAAATACAGCCTACCCTGATGGAAAAGATTAAAGAGGCTCAAAGATGGACACCCCAACATTGAAGGCATTAAACGGAAAGTGAGTTTGGGCAAGGCCCCAGTTCGTTATTGATAAGGTGGAATATTGTGGTACGGAGATAGACTTTATGAAGCAAAATATCAAGGATCTTAAACAGCAGATCTTAGCTGAAGGCCACACCGCCTCAGATTCGATACATCCCGAGGGACAAAATGTACAAGGATATTCAGGAAAATATTGGTGGCACGGTCTAAAAGGACATAGCCACATTCATCGCATGTTGTGACTCTTGTCAACGCATCAAGGCCGAGCACCAGAAACCGGCCGGACTTTTACAGCCAAATAAAATACCCGAGTGGAAATGGGACGAGATTGGGATGGATTTTATTGTTGGGCTACCTTGGTCACGGCACGGAAATAATGCCATTTGGATCATCACTGATAGACTGACTAAAGTAGCACACTTCATCCCCGTGAAGACAACCCACACCACTCGTAAGCTTGCTAGGCTTTATCTTTCCCAGATCGTCTGCTTACATGGAGTCCCAAAGAAAATAATATCGATGTAGGCACTCAATTGCCTCCTGATTTTGGGATCACTTACAACAAGCTCGAACTCAACTGGCGCTCAGCATCGCATACCACCCCTGCATGATGGACAAACCGAATGCGAAAACTAAATTCCAAGACATGCCGAGAGCATGTGTCCTCACCTATGGGACCAGTTGGGAAGAGAGCTTACTATACGCAGAGTTCGTGATATAACAACAGTTATCATGCCAGCTCGCAAATGGCACCATTTGAGGCTCAGACGGGCGAGATGTCGCACTCGCTAAATTGGTCAAACCGAGACAGCCATATCTTCGCCCGATATGCTCAAGGAGGATCAAGATAAAGTTAAGGTGATTAGGATCACTCAAGACAGCCCAAAGTCGATATAAGAGTTATTATTGAAAAACATCGGGAATCAGCTTTGAACCCGTGAATTTGTGTACCTACGAGTATCCCCTATGAGAGGCCCTGACGATTCAAGATTAAAGGGAAGCTGGCACCAAGATTCATCGGACCATTCTCAAGATAGTGGCACGAAGAGGCACGGTGAGCCTACCAGCTAGACTTACCCAAGATTTATCCGACGTCCCACGACGTGTTCCACGCCTCGCAATTGAGGAAGTGCGTGAGCAACCTGAGAAGCAAGTATCCCATGAAAACATTGACGCGGCAGCCAGACCTCACGACGAGAGCATCCAATAAAAATCTTGGAGGAGTCTCAAAGGAGGACCCGATAGAAAACATCAAGTTCTTTCAAAGTTCAAGGAGCAACCACACCGAGAGTGAAGCCACTTGGGAAAGAGAGGATTTTCTTCTGACAGAGCACCCACACTTATTTGAGAATCAGCTGAAATCTCGGGACTAGATTTTTCCTAAGGGGTAGGTGTTGTGACACTCCAAAATTTTTGTTTTGGTTTTCAACAAAACTTTGTTGGTTTTGAAGGAGGTCATTTAAACCCTTCCAAAAATCTCTTTCTCTCAAGAATTTCCCCTTTGGCAAAGGATTTTACTTTGGCATCTTCTTCAACTATGGTATTGGTTATTTAAAAATCTTTCTTCTGATTCTCTCCTTCTCAAATTTATTTTTGGGATTTATTTTTCTTTTAGAAGAAAACCCTAGAGTTTTGGTTCTTCTATTATTTTAAAACCACCCATGGTTTTATCTTTCCTCTTGTGGTAAATCTTCCCAAAACCCCTCCTTCCACTTTGGGACAATCCAAATATTCTCGACCCAACCAGTCCAACTCACTTTTGGATTTTTATTTCATTTATTTCTTTGCCCAAAACAATTCTGTCCATATTTTGAGCATAGGTGATTTGCAAAGCAAGTACCTTAATGCCTTTGAACTTTGATCTCAAATCAACTCCTCCGATAGTCCCTAGCACCCACAACCTAGAACCATCAAGATCCACTCTTCTTATTTTCAAAATTTTCAAGTTTCAATTTCTGCAAGTTTGGACCAGATTTGTCAAATTTGGTGAAATTCATATCTCCTCTCTCCAAAATTCCACCAAAATTCAGGCAACCTCCAGCTTGCAATGAGAAGCCACTCCACCAAAAATCAGCTCAAGGAAAAATCCCCACATGCCAAAAATCATTCTGTCTAACAACTAGCATGCACTGTCACTTTGCACTTTCGTAGATATTCGACATTCGAAATTCCATTTCGCCGAGGCTGGTCACTTGTCAATCAGGCACTTGGCGCTGGCATGGCTCCTCCTCCCCGCCAGTAGCGCCGCACGAGCACTTGGCTGGTTCTCGCATCGGTGGTACCATGGCCCGCTCGGCCGCTGGCGCTTTCCGCGCGGCCGGGACCTCCCGTGGCGGCCAACAGGGCACTCGCGGCACAACGCCGCTCGCACCGCCCACGCCACTGGGAGCTCCGCGGCTGCCTCTCGTTGCCGGGCATTGACGCATGCAGCACGCCGTGCGGGCTCGGCACGCACGAGGCGCGCCTTCGCCGCCGACGTGCCGCACGCTGCGTCTGGTTGGGGACAGCCAGAATCGCCTTTACCTTGCTGAGTTAGGCACCGATGGACTTCAGTTCGCCTAGTCGATGTCAAGCTCCTAAACCTACAGCCCAGCCACAAAGACCGACGTAATCACTCGCGAACTTATCCTGCTTCGGCAACCGCTCGGCAAGCTATATATAGCGCCCGAGCTCGCCTCGACCTCAAGACACCTCCACCATCTCACTGCACCGCCCACCCACCGGAAGAGCCTCGAGGGGACCTTCTTCCTGACTCCGCCACCTCCGTCTGGCTTGGCTCCGCAGCATTCTCGGTGAGAGCTCCTCCATCGCCTGGCTTGCTCTGTAGCCTCATGGCACCTCTAGGAGACTAACCCCCACTTCAATTTGACCTCAGACACTCTCCGACGAGACCCACGACTTCCTCAACCACCGTCTCACGGAGCAAGGGTCGCATCGACGTGGTGCTCGCCAGCACCACCACCACCACCCACCGACGCTGAAGGGTGCGCTGATCACAGAGGTACTCTCATCCCCCGCCACTGTGGATCGCCGCCAATGACTACTCTAAGCGTTTCGGCGCTGAACGAGCTCACGCTTTTGAATAAAAATTAAACTCGACGGTGGGACCTGCCACGCCCTCTTTCTTTTTTTGAACTGCTCTCAAAGCGATTCGCAAAGGCGCTTAATCTGAATCGCTCGACTTTTTCGCTAGACTTCGAGAGTTTTCGTTTATTACGTAAAGGTCCTTGACCCAAACTCTTATAACTTTTAAATGTAAAAGGATTTTGAGTGATTTTTTCTCGTCCTCTTCAAAATTTTGTCTAATTTTTATCAAATTTATTTGAATAATATTTGGAATATTTTGTGCACCCCATGGTATTTACGTTAGTGCGTGTATTTTGTATGCCGAGATACCAAGGAGGTGACGGAACCACGAACTTCACCGAAGCTAGACCCCGACTATCTCCGAACCAGGCAAGCATGTTTGAACTTTTGATATGATGAGTGTTTGGGCATGTTTGCATTAATTAGTCTCATGGCATGTTCATGGGCATCTCGATGAGAGTTATATCACGTAAAAAGTTGAGGCAAGTGAGTTTCGGAAATCCATGAGTTGATGGAAATGAGTTGCATGGCCATGAGTTGGCATGAGAATGGGTAAGATGGCAGTGTTGTAGCATGCCAGTCTTATGCTAGACCGTTGACCCAGTGTCAACATGAATCAGTCCAGCCTCATTCCGCCTCTCCCTTCCTGACTACCACATGTTTTCCGAAGGGATACGATAGTAAGTTGCAAACCACTTCGTACACACCAAATCGAGAGGCCGGATGAGGTTTCCATGGCCCGGATTAAAGCCTATCATCCGTCAGGGGCATGGGTGTTTCCGTTGGGACCGAGAGGGGGCACCCCTTAGAGCGCACGATATAAATTTGATCCCATGCTATTCGAGATTGTGATCTCCCGCCTCAAAGTTTTTCTTGAACGCTGTCTAGGGTGATTCCTCGCAACATAAGGTGGGATGGGTGTATCGTTAGCTGTGTTCTCCAAATACCAGAACGGAACTAGTCCTTCGAGACTACGGAACTGCTGGCTGTGGATAATTTAGTACAAACTCAAGATAGTCAATAATCCTTGAAATCATCTTATCCAGATCCAAGTGTTGTGTTCATCTTATCTTGTCAAATGTCATCCCGGTGATGTAAACTCCTGAGAACCACATGAGTGTTAAATGTTTATTTCCTGTGGATGGACTAACCTATTTACTATCATGTGATGAATATTTTCCGTGAGCACCATTTCTTGTAAGTTACGAATAATGAAGTATAAGCCCTTTCCGCGATGTCGCCGACGTCCGATCGTGGCATTGTTATTTATTTACTTTTGATATAAGCCCTTTCGCGATGTCGCCGATATCCGATCGTGGCATTGTTATTTATTCATTTTTGATATAAGTTCTTTTCGCGATGTCGCCAGACGTCCGATCGCGGCATTGTTATTTATTTACTTTTGATATAAGCCCTTTCGCGATGTCGCCAGACGTCCGATCGCGTGCATTGTTATTTATTTACTTTGATATAAGCCCTTCTCGATGTCGCCGACGTCCGACTATGGCATTGTTATTTATTTACTTTTGATATAAGCCCTTCGTGATGTCGCCCGACGTCCGACTGTGGCACGATGTCTTTTCTTTCAAGATAAGCCTTTTTGAGGTGTCGCTAGACGCCGATCATGCATGCTTTACTTATTTGTTCACCTTCGAGGTGTCGCCGCACACCCGATCGGTATTCAGTTTATTTTATTGGTTTTCGAGCGGACTACCGCTGATTCCCTTTTCACTTACCTTGTTATACTGATTTGATTGTGCATTGTTAAATTACTCATGACGATTCACGCATACATTTGTTATATCTTTTGTTCGAATCGTCTTGCGAAGTACTTTCAAAGTACTCACCGCTTGTTGATTTGGCCGATGTCGACGAAGGGGCGATCTCATGGATGAAGAGTTCAATAGCGAGTCCGACGCCTAGAGGAATCCTGGCCAGTCTCATGCACCCCGGATTAGTCATCTGTTATATCCGCTCGCTACCCAAATAAATTCATCGAGCCTCACCTTGACGCCGATGAGCCGCCAGTTGTAGGAGTCATATTATCCACTCCATCGTTGTTCCACTACTTTACCTCGAGTCAAGAGTATGCCACCACTCCATCAGGTCATATCCGCCACTATGTATATTTATTGGCTTGTTTGTAATAATTTGTTGAGCAACCTCACTCGAATTCGTAATATATTAAATGCTACCGGCTTATTGTATCAAGGTTTTGTCTACCAAGAAGGAGGATTTTCCTCACACCGAATTAATAGATCGGTTTTCAAGAAATATTTTATTGGAAAACCGTCGTGACAATTAAGTCGTTCGTCGTTTTTCTTTTATCGGATTTATTCCGCATTTTCCCTGATCGCGATTTCTCGATCCGGATGTCCGCATTTAGTTTAACTTTCGCTTGTTTATCGAATCAGCGATCAAGCGCTGGAGTTTCATCTCAAACCTCTTCCTAATAGCCAACTCAAACAAGTTTTTGTCTCTCAGAAATTTGACCCTAGTTCAGATTAGTAAACGGATTGTTTTTCTTCGCCGCTTGAGTTTCATTGTTCGCTTGGTTTGATTCTTTGTGAACCGGAGTTCTTAATTTGAAATTTCTGGTCGGCCTCTTTCAGCTTGAAGTTTCGCTTTGTGCATCTTTGCTTGTTTCTTATGTATGTATTGTTTGCTTATGATAGAATTCCTCAGAGTGCTAAGCGGTTACTACGAAGTCTCTAGGATTCACGGATCGTCGCTAAGGCAAGTAACACTTTGATCATATTCTTTTCATACCCAGTTTTTATGCATTAGTTTCATCCCTCAAACATTGCATGGTTAGGATGTCATTAATTTGTGGGTTGGGTAGTAGATGATGAGGTAGGAACCTATTACCCTGCATCGCCAAACCCTTGAAGTTACTTCTACGTATTGCTTATACTGCTATGCTATGCTCAGAGACGGATTGGGTTTGAGGTATCCATGACAGATGTGAGATTATTAATTAATGGTTCAACTTAAGGTGGCAACTTTAATACACATCCTGGTGGATTGAGGCACCGGGGAACCCAGGTTGTCTGTCTTTATTTTGAAACTCTGGGGTACCTGTGTGATCTTCCTATGGACCGCCACCCGTGCTCAAAGGAATCAGATTATTCATGCTAGAAACTTCCGTGTAGCCACAAGCTATTATGGGCTCTAGCATAGTTGAGTAAGTTACGTGAAGCTCTTGAAGAGGTAGATCAAAGGTAGTGGGTTTTGTAGGTTTGGTATGGTCTACCCCGAGTAGAGATTTAATGTTTCAAAGATCTGTGTCTTCGCCATCCGCTTTCAAACACCATGAAAAGTAGAAACCAACGGAGGCGATCTAGTCTTGTGGGGAAAAGTGCAAACCTCTCAGAGTGTACAATCTAACCATGGTTAGCCGTGTCCCTGTTATGGACAATTCTCGAGTATCTAGTACTTGGGTATTCACATGTATCACATCACTCTTAACTAATATTGCTGGGATGTTAATTACCTTAATTGGGATTGAGTTGGCGTTATACCTTCTCAATGATGTTTCAACCACCATGATAGTTAATTAAAATCTATTCCTTTGTTGTAGGAAAATTGGCTTTTCAGAAAACTTTAAACATAGAGCTTTCCACCAGCCAAATATGCATGTAGTGGTAGCATTATTCTGTTATTGCTCTATTGTGTTACATTGCCAAAGATATTCCATGTGCGCACCTATTTCGGGTTGCAACATATTATGTTGCGCATTTTCAGACGAGGAGTAAGGTTCGATAGGTCGCTGCTGCAGCTCTCACCTATGCCATTGGAGTTGATGGACTCACTTTATCTTCCAAGCCTCCGCTATTATCGTATTAGATGGCCTTAAGCCATATTATTGTAATAAGTTCTTTGAGACATTTGATGTAATAAGTGTGTGATTGCTACTGTTATAAATCCTTCGAGTACTGTGTGTCAAGATTATCGATCCAGGGATGACATCGAAACACGTAGACTTGACCATCTCGAGGTCGGTCGCCACAAGATGGTATCGAGCACACGCTGAGTGTAGGACACGACCGCTAAGATAAACCATAGGTCACTCTTCTCTACTCATTTCGACTCTCCATTTTTCCACTCTTTAGGATGACGGAGATGAAGAACAAGTTTGCACAACCGGATGAAGACACACCTTTTGGACGCCACTTGAAGGAAGTCACTAGGTACTTGAACATTGAATACCAGTTTCACCGGACGCATAAACACCACTTTACCTCAAGAAGAGCGCTGGATGATTCAAGTACAAGTTCCCGGAAGGACATTCTCGCCAACTTCCAAGCCCATAGAGTTTTCTTTCGAAGCACCCACCTAGAGTCTTGGCAAGAGTATGGCAGCTCACATTACCATGGGACGCATTGGAGAAGTCTACAACAGGAGCTTAAAGACACCATATCAAATATGTGGGCGCCGAGACGAGCAATGGGAAGTAATCAGCACCAAGAAGGATAGATCCATTGCAGTTTACATCCAGAGCTAAACCAGACATTCGACGTCAGAGAACCAGATGTGCATGTACATGATGGAGATGAAGAAGGCGAAACTAGGATCATCGAGCTGGAGGAAGAACTCAAGTTTACGGGATGGATATGAGGAGGAAATCAAGACACTACTAGAGAAGAATGACGACCTAGTCAAGAAGATCGGAGTCTTCATGGGAGGATCAGCACCGGAAGAAGAGGAAGAAGATCCCACTTGTCCGGACAACTACATCATCATCGCATTTACACCGATTCCGGATCCAAGTGATGATGACTATGAAGACGGCCGGAGCACATCATGGAGTCTTCCACCGATCAAAATTTCTAGACTTCAACGTCGTTTTGAACGTCATGGAGCATATGAGATGTTCCAGGAGTTGAAGTTAATATTTCAAGCAAATGCCCGGATTGAGACATATGAAGTCTCCGGGTTGAGAGATATGAAGTCTCCAATAAGTTCTACAGCTGCAAAATGGAGGAGAATAGTTCTATCTGTGAACATATACTCAGAATGTCTGGGTACCACAATCACTTGACTCAACTGGGAGTTAATCTTCCTGTTGATATTGTCATTGACAGAGTTCTTCAATCACTGCCACCAAGCTACAAAATGAACTATAATATGCAAGGAATGGATAAGACAATTCCCGAGCTCTTCGCAATGCTAAAGGTTGCGGAGGTAAAAATCAAGAAGGAGCATCAAGTGTTGATGGTTAACAAGACCACTAGTCTCAAGAAGAAGGGCAAATGGAAGAAGGGGAACTTAAAGAAGAACGGCAAGCAAGTTGCTGCTCACGTGAAGAAGCCCAAGTCTGGACCTAAGCCTGAGACTGAGTGCTTCTACTGCAAAAGGACTGGTCACTGGAAGCGGAACTGTCCCAAGTATTTGGCGGATAAGAAGGATGTCAAAGTGAAAGGTATATTTGATATACATGTTATTGATGTGTACCTTACTAATGCTCGTAGTAGCGCCTGTGTATTTGATAATCGGGTTCTGCTCATATTTGCAACTCAAACAGGGCTATGGATTGCCAAGATTGGCTAAGGACGAGGTGACGGCGCAAGATGGGAAATGGTTCCAAAGTCGATGTGATCGCATTTACACGCTACCTCTACATCTACCTTCGGATTAGTTTTAGACCTGAATAATTGTTATTTGGTACCAGCGTTACATGAACATTATATCTAGATCTTGTTTGATGCGAGATGTTTATTCATTTAAATCGAGAATAATGGTTGTTCTATTTATATGAGTAATATCTTTTATGGTCATGCACCCTTGATGAGTGGTCTATTTTATTGAATCTCGATAGTAGTGATACACATATTCATAGTATTGAAGCCAAAAGATACAAGTTTAATAATGATAGTGCAACTTATTTGTGGCACCGCTTAGGTCATATTGGTGTAAAGCGCATCAAGAAACTCCATGTCGATGGGATTTTGGAATCACTTGATTATGAATCACTTGATGCTTGCGTAATCATGCCTCATGGGCAAGATGACTAAGGTCCGCTTCTACAGTAACAATGGAGCGTAACAATGACTTATTGGAAATAATACATACCGATGTATGCGGTCCAATGAGTGTTGATGCTCGTATGGTATCGTTATTTTCTGACCTTCATAGATGATTTGAGCAGATATGGGTATATCTACTTGATGAAACACAAGTCTCAAAACATTTGAAAAGTTCAACGAATTTTAGAGTGAAGTGGAAAATCATCGTAACAAGAAAATAAAGTTTGTACAATCTGATCGTGGAGGTGAATATTTGATTTATGAGTTTGGTCTTCATTTTAAACAATGCGGAATAGTTTCACAACTCACACCACCGGAACACCACGCGAATGGTGTGTCCGAATGTCGAATCAGACTTTATTAGATATGGTGCGATCTATGATGTCTCTACTGATTTACCGCTATCGCTTTGGGGTTATGCTTTAGAGACGGCTGCATTCACGCTAAATAGGACACCATCTTAATCCGCTGAGACGTCACCATATGAACTGTGGTTTGGCAAGAAACACAATTTGTCATTTCTTAAAGTTTAGGTTGTGATGCTTATGTGAAAAAGCTTCAACCTGATAAGCTCGAACCCAAATCAAAGAAATGTGTCTTCATAGGATACCCAAAGGAAATGTTAAGGGTACACCTTCTATCACAGATCCAAGGCAAGATATTCTGCTATAAGAATGAATCCTTTCTAGATAAGGAGTTTCTCTCGAAAAGAAGTGAGTCTGAGGAAAGTAGAACTTGATGAGGTAATTGTACCTTCTCCCAAATTGGAAAGTAGTCCATCACATAAATTAGTTCTACTGATTCCTACACCAATTAGTGAGGAAGCTAATGATGATGATCATGAAACTTCGGATCAAGTTACTACTGAACCTCGTAGGTCAACCAGAGTAAGATCCACACCAGAGTGGTATGGTAATCCTGCTCTGGAAGTCATGTTACTTGACCATGGCAAACCTACGAACTATGAGGAAGCGATGATGAGCCCAGATTCCGCGAAATGGCTTGAGGCCATGAAATCTAAGATGGGATCCATGTATGAGAACAAAGTATGGATTCTTGGTTGACTTGCTCCATGATCGGCAAGCCATAGAGAATAAATGGATCTTCAAGAAGAAGACCGACGCTGATGGTAATGTTAATGTTCAAAAGCTCAACTTGTTGCAAAAGGTTTTCGACAAGTTCAAGGAGTTGACTATGATGAGACTTTCACCCGTAGTGATGCTTAAGTCCGTCCGAATCATGTTAGCAATCACGATTTTATGATTATAAAATTTGGCAAATGGATGTCAAAACTACATTCCTTAATGGATATCTTAAAGAAGAGTTGTATATGATGCAACCAGAAGTTTTTGTAGATCCAAAAGGTGTTAACAAAGTTTGCAAGCTCCAAATGATCCATTTATGGACTGGTGCAAGCCTCTCGAGTTGAAAACACGCTTGATAGTGTGATCAAAGCATATGGTTTTATACAGAATTTTGAAGAAGCCTGTATTTACAAGAAAGTGAGTGGGAGCTGTGTAGCATTTCTGATATTATATGTGGATGACATATTGTCAATCGGAAATGATACTAATTTTCTGAATAGCATAAAAGGATACTTGAATAAGAATTTTCAATGAAAGACCTCGGTGAAGCTGCTTATATTTTGGGCATCAAGATCTATAGAGATATATCAAGACGCTTAATTGGACTTTCACAAAGCACATACCTTGATAAAGTCTTGAAGAATTTCAAATGGATCAAGCAAAGAAAGGGTTCTTGTCTGTTACAAGGTGTGAAGTTGAGTCGACTCAATGCCCACCACTATGTAAGATAGAGAGACAATGAAGTCATTCCCCATGCTTCAAATGCATACGCTCTATCATGTATGCAATGCTGTGTACCGACTTGATGTGTGCCTTGCTATTAGTTTAGCAGGAAGTACCAAAGTAATCCAGAGTGGATCATCGGACATCGGTCAAGAACATCCCAAATACCCGAAAAGGACTAAGGATATGTTTCTCGCTTATGGAGGTGACAAAGAGCTCGTCAGAACGCTTACGCCGATGCAAGTTTTGACACTCGATCCGGATGACTCTAAGTCACAAACCGGATATGTATTTATATTGAATGGTGGAGCTATTAGTTGGTGCAGTTCCAAGCAGAGCGCCGTGGCGGATCTATGTGTGAAGCGAATACATAGCTGCTTCCTGAAGCAGCAAATGAAGGAATCTGGATGAAGGAGTTCATATCTGATCTAGGTGTCATACCTAGTGCACCGGGTCCAATGAAAATCTTTTGTGACAATATCAAGAATTGCCTTGGTAAAGGAATCCATATTTCACAAGAGAACCAAACACATCAAGAGACGCCTAATTCCATCCACATCAAGTCAGGAGGAGACATAGAGATTTGCAAAATACATATAGATTTGAATGTTGCGACTGTTGACTAAGCCTCTCTCACGAGCAAAACATGATCAGCACCAAGACTCCATGGGTGTTAGAATCATTACTAGGTAATCTAGATTATTGACTTAGTGCAAGTGGGAGATCAAGGAAATATGCCCTAGAGGCAATAATAAAGTTGTTATTTATATTTCCTTATATCATGATAAATGTTTATTATTCATGCTAGAATTGTATTAACCGAAACTTAGTACATGTGTGAATACATAGACAAATGTAATGTTCCTAGTATGCCTCTACTTGACTAGCTCGTTAATAAAAGATGGTTAAGTTTCCTAGCCATAGACATGTGTTGTCATTTGATGAACGGGATCACATCATTATAGACCTGATGTGATGGACAAGACCCATTCGTTAGCTTAGCACTATGATCGTTTAGTTTATTGCTATTGCTTTCTTCATGACTTATACATGTTCCTGTGACTATGAGATTATGCAACTCCCGAATACCGGAGGAACACTTAGTGTGCTATCAAACGTCACAACGAATCGGGTGATTATAAATATGCTCTACTGTGTCTCCGATGGTGTTTGTTGAGTTGGCACAGATCGAGATTAGGATTTGTCACTCCGTGTTTCGGAGAGGTATTTCTGGGCCCTCTCGGTAATGCACATCACTATAAGCCTTACAAGCAATATGACCAATGAGTTAGTTACAGGATGATGCATTACGGAACGAGTAAAGAGACTTGCCGGTAATGAGATTGAACCAGGTATGATGATACCGACGATCGAATCTCGGGCAAGTAACATACCGATGACAAAGGGAACAACGTATGTGTGGCACACCAAAATTTTTGTTTTGGTTTTTAACAAAAACTTGGTTTGTTTTGAAGGAGGTCATTTAAACCTTCCAAAAATCTCTTTCTCAAGAATTTTCCTTGACAAAGGATTTTACTTTGGCATCTTCTTCAACTATGGTGTTGGTTATTTAAAAACCTTTCTTCTGATTCTCTCCTTCTCAAAAAAAAATGGATTTATTTTTTCTTTTAGAAGAAAACCCTAGGAGTTTTGGTTCTTCTTTTATTTAAAAAAAACCACCCATGGTTTATCTTGCCTCTTGTGGTAAATCTTCCCAAAACCCTCCTTCCACTTTGAGGCAATCCAAATATATCACCAAACCAGTCCAACTCATTTTTGGATTCTTTATTTCATTTATTTCTTTGCCCAAAACAATTATGTCCATATTTTGAGCCTAGGTGATTTGCAAAGCAAGTACCTTAATGCCTTTGAACTTTGATCTCAAATCAACTCCTCTGATAGTCCCTAGCACCCACAACCTAGAACCATCAAGATATACTCTCCTTCTTTTCAAAATTTTCAAATTTCAGCTCGTAAGTTTGGACCAGATTTGTCAAATTTGGTGAAATTCATATCTACTCTTCTCCAAAAATTCCACCAAAATTCAGGCAGCCCCAGATGCAATGAGAGGCCACACTATCAAAGATCAGCTCAAGGAAAATCCCCACATGCCAAAAACATTCTGTCAACACCTAGCATGCAATCGCCACTTTGCACTTTCTGTAAAAATTCGTGAGATTCGTAGAAGTTCAAAGGTCGCTTTCTTCTGCCGAGAATTGTCACCACAACAAAGGCCGCCTACAATGCAAGACGACCCCTCCTCCTGGCTGTGAGCACCGCACACCCTTGGACGGGTGCAGACTCGTGGCGGCGAAGGCCGCCGCTAAGGGGCTGCACAGTGGCGAGCCACCTTGGCGGCCAGCGAGGGCTCGAGCCAGCTCGCCATGCCGCCCAGCCGCCTAACGCCTCCCTGCCTTCCACAGGCCTCATGCACGCCAGCAGACCTCAGCTGGCACTGCCGCCGGGCGGCAAGCACAGGCGCGCCTCCGCCGACGGACGGGCCACCCCTGCTCCGCCGAAACCCACTCAAAGCTCCTAATCCAAGTCCGCTCAGTTCGAATGGAACCAAAGGCCTCCACGATGACGCCAACCCCTAAACCTCCCCGACCAAGCTCAGCATTGCCAGAATCTTCGCCGGAGAACTCCGCTCACGGCCACCGCCGACCGCCTATAAAGGGGCCCCGAGCTCGCCTCAAGCACGCACCACCTCACCTCACCAACACCCCGCCAGCCACTAGGAGGACCTCGAGGAGGTCTCCTCCCAACTCCGGCAGCCCTGCTCGCCTGCCACCACCTCGCTTCACTCCGTGAGGTCGCCCCGACGCCCAAATATCGCCGATAGCCTCCTCTAGCACCCAAGAAGCTAACCCTCGCCTCAATTTGGCTCTTCGCAGCCTCCCGACGAGATCACACTCCACCCGAGCCGCCATTCACTGGAGCAAGGTCATGTCAACGTGGTGCTTGCTGCCACCACCACCACCACCCACCAACACGGAATGACGACCGAGCACGGAGGTACCACCCGATCCTCCCGCCTCGCTGTGGATCGCCGGGCCACGACCACTGCAGCTCTCGGCGCCGACGAGCTCCGCCCCTCGCTTGAATTTTTCAAACCTGACGGTGGGACCACCACAACTTTCTGTTCTTTTTTTTCAAACTGTTTTCAAAGCGATTCTCGACAAATGCGCTTTCCAATCTGAATCGCTTGAACTTTTCTGTTCTCCCTCGAGTATTTTCTGTTTCATTACGTAAAGGTCCTTGGACCAAAACACTTATAACTTTTAAATGAAAAGGATTTTGAGTGATTCTTTTCTGTCATCTTCAAAATTTTGTCTAGTTTTTATTAGATTTATTTGAAAATATTTGAATATGTTTTGAGCACCCTTTGTATTTACGTTAGTGCGATATTTTGTATACCGTAGATACCAAGGAGGTCACGAACCGCGAACTTCACCGAGGCTAGGCCCCGACTACTCCGAACCAGGCAAGCATGTTTGAACTTTTGATATGATGAGTGTTTGGGCATGTTTGCATTAATTAGTATCATGGCATGTTCATGAGCATCTCGATGAAAGTTTTATCACGTAAAAAGTTGAGGCAAGTGAGTTTCGGAAATCCATGAGTTGTTGGAAACGAGTTGCATGGCCATGAGTTGGCATGAGAATGGGTAAGATGGCAGTGTTGTAGCATGCCGCCTTATGCTGACTGCTGACCCAAAGGTCAACATAAATCAGTCCAGCTTCATTCTGCCTCTTTCAGACAACCACACGCTTTTCCGCAAGGATACGGCTTAGTAAGTTGCAAACCACTTTCTCGTACACACCAAATCGAGAGGCCGATGAGGGTTCCATGGCCCTCGATTAAAGCCTATCATCCGTCAGGCATGGTGTTTCCGTTGGGACCGAGAGGGGGCACCCTTAGAGCGCTGCGATATAAATTTGATCCCATGCTATTCGAGATTGTGATCTCCCGCCTCAAAGTTTTTTCTTGAACGCTGTCTAGGGTGATTCCTTGCAACGTGAGGTAGGATGGTGTAATCGTTAGCTGTGTTTCTCCAAATGTCAGAACGGAACTAGTCCCCGTGACTACGGAACCGCTGGTCGTGGACAATTTAGTACAAACTCGCAGAGTCAAAATCCTTGAAATCATCTTATTCAGATCCAAGTGTTGTGTTCATCTTATCTTGTCAAATGTCACCCGAGAGAAACTCCCGAGAACCACATGAGTGTTAAAGGTTTATTTCCGTGGATGGACTAACTCTGCTTATCGTCTCCGTGATGAATTTTTTCCGTGAGTACCATTTCTTGTAAAATGAAGTATAAGCCTTTTCGCGATGTCTCTCGACTTCCATCGTGGCATTGTTATTTACTTGTTTCGATATAAGACCTTTTCGCGATGTCGCCGACGTCCGATCGTGGGTAATCGTTATTTACGATATAAGCCCTTTCGCGATGTCGCCGCATATCCGCCGCTGCATTGTTATTCGCTTACTTATGATATAAGCTCTTTCGCGATGTCGCCGACGTCCGACCGTGGCATTGTTATTTACTTATCTTCCGATATAAGCCTTTCGTGATGTCGCCCGACGTCCGATCGCGGCACGCATGTCTTTCTTTCAAGATATGCCCTTTATGAGGTGTCGCTAGACGCCTCGATCGTGGCATGCTTTACTTATTTGTTCGTCTTCGAGGTGTCGCCCGCATAACCCGATCGGTTTTAGTTTATTTTCTTGGTTTTCGCGCTGACTACCGCCGATTCCCTTTTTACTTACCTTGCTATACTGATTTGATTGCGATTGTTAAATTACTCATGACGATTCGCGGCATACATTTGTTATATCTCTTGTTCGAACTGTCTTATGAAAGTACTTTCAAAGTACTCACCGGCTTGTTGATTTGGCCAGATGTCGACGAAGGCGGTCTCATGGATGAAGAGTTCGATAGCGTAGTCCGACGCTTAGAGGAATCCTCAAAGCCTCGTATGCACCCCTCGATTAGTCATCATGTTATATTCGCTCGCTTACCCAAATAATTCACCGAGCTCACCTCGACGCCGATGAGCCGCCAAAGGTGGGAGTCATATCATCCACTCCACCGTGTTATTCCACTACTTTACCTCGAGTCAAGAGTATGCCACCGCCCATCAGGTCATATCCGCCACTATGTATA
Source organism: Aegilops longissima (assembly GCA_021605205.1). Lineage (NCBI taxonomy): Eukaryota > Viridiplantae > Streptophyta > Magnoliopsida > Poales > Poaceae > Aegilops > Aegilops longissima. The sequence goes on along the minus strand of JAHIAM010005018.1, from coordinate 3,170 downwards.
ATTATTGGCGTGTTTGTAATAAACTGTTGAGCAAGACTGCTCGACCTCGTAATATATTAAATGCTACCGCTTATTGTATCAAGGTTTTGTCTCAAAGGAGGAGGATTTTCCTCACACTCGAATTAATAGATCGGTTTTCAATAAATATTTTTGTTGGAAAACCGTCGACAAGCTTGGTACCTGAGCCAGCTGATCTGAGAAGCCACTAGGTGCGATCGCTAATCGGTTATTAGCATATAGAGCTATTTCTAAATTTTACAAATGTAGTCAATTTCTGACAACAAAGATAAATTTATGATTTGACCACTCAGGATTTTTTGCCTACTTTTGTAGATGGATGGCAACGATCATGAAGTCATGTGTGTTCGCCAACATGCCCGATGGGTTCGCTGCTTCTCTCCTTCATCGCCCAAGTCGCGATGGGGCCATCTGTGCGCTCTGCCTTCTCACTCTCTCAAAGACAAGGTCAATGGTCAGCCTAACCATGCAGCAGGCCATGTGCAATTCAAGGGAGGGCGAGTTGAGCTGCTTCCGGTTCTTGGGGAGAGCCATGCCCACGGAGAAGCATGCACTGCAGATGGCAGCCCGTGAGGCGATAGCTCGCCTGTGGATATCCTTCCTTCGATGAAGACTGCTGTTACCGCTACCTTCCATGTCACGTGCCATACACCTGCCACTACGCTGCCTCTTGCCCCAGAGGAGAACGAGACGAAGCTTTTGAGATGCTTATCGAGTATCTCCGGCTTTGGAGGCAGCCTTCACAACCCGGTGGATTTAATTCTAGAAGGCTCAGATGGACTCAGTCCATGGCTGTGCCGCCAACAGAGGGAGCTCTCAAGCACCGCACCACCACCGACTTTTGTCTCATCATCAAGATCTTTTGCCCTTATCGCCTCGCTTACTACTCATCGCCCCGCCTACCACGGAGGAGTTCAACCATGTCATTGCGCCTTCTCCAGCCTGCTCTGCACCACCCTCATGCGCCATGTTCGAAGTTGTCCCGATAGGGCACCTGCTCCACCAACTCAGCGAGCACTTCACGTCCTCGAGCCTATCTCAAGAGGAGGTTGAGTCCCACATCACGGCGCTTTACCCTTGGCAGGCCAAGGGAAATCTTACCATCTCCGACTAAGTATGCTTAGCCGCCATGCGGCACCGATTTTGTGCGATATGTTTATATGTACATAAGCTGTGAGTAGTAGCTTGTTTGAGCATCATGTAGGAACCGGAGGAGTGCACTAGCCTAATAACATGTCAGAATATGTACGCATATCCCGAAAGTGATGTATTGTATAATTACTGCTATGTAAGATATGTAATGAGCAGTCCTTCTCCGCGCAAACGCTTATTCTCTTGAAAATCTTGGAGCATTTGAGACTTCTTCCGCCTTCATGAATTTATTGACTTTTATGACTCAAATTTCTTTTCTTATGAGTTTCACAAAATATGTCCCCAGAGTGAACAATGTCTCGCCCTGGACGCCTCCATGCCAACTCCGCCAGAGCAAAATTATGACACACAACCCAGCAACAATTTCACACAGGGCAGTCAAGTCAACAGATGTGAAACAACACTTTCCCAAATGTGCCGCCTTTATGAGCAAAGTCAGCAACAACATCAGGAAATGATGAACCAAGTCATCAATATGGGAAATCACCGGGCAGTTTCAGCAGCAATCAAAGTTATCCGAGCTACAAAAGACGCGCCCCCAAACATTTTCTCACATCGACAAACCTCTTGAAGCCGAGGATTGGCTTCAGACATGGAAAGAAAATTAATTATTGCCCAGAGTTCAGATCTGAGAAAGTACTGTATGCACCGCACTATCTCACCGGAGCAGCCGTGATCATGGTGGGAAAATTTCCTACACATGCACCCCAACGAAAAATAATATAACATGGGAGGAGTTTAAAGAAGGTTTTCGGGGCACATACATTCCTAAGAGTCTTATGAAGATCAAAAGAGAGAATTTGATGACCTCAAGCAAAGGACAATGACGGTGTTAGAATACAACAGTCAGTTTACTTGTTGTCTCGCCACGCCAACGAGGAGCGATGTCGGAAAGCAAGAAGATGGAGAAATTCCTAGACGGTCCGACGCCCCGCTTAAATGCCAACTGGTCGTGCAGCACCTTTCCAGATTTTAAGACGCTAGTGGATAAGGCCATTACCTTGGAAAATGAGAAATGCAGCTTAGAAGATTTCGCAAGAGGAAGAGGGACCAGACTAATCATGCCCGCAACCACCGCAGAAGCAAGACAGATGTTCGTAAAAGCTGGGCACCCAAACCCACCATAAGCGCCTCACGTCCAATCAAGAATTTTCATGCAAGGGACAAGGAGTTCACATACCACCCAAAGCGCTACTCTGTTACACTTAGGAGAAGAAGGGCACTATGCCAAGCAAGGCCCCAAGCCAAGGAACTCGACCCCAAAGCCAAACAACAGAGGCAATAATTAGCGCCAAAGCGCAATAATTTCAACCCAAATAACAACCACAGGAAGGGTCATCTCAACCACGTGACTAAAGAGGAAGCATAGAATGCCCCATATCGTGACTGCACGCTTCCGTCAACACAATACCGCCATGGTTTTGTTTGATTCTCGAGCTTCACTCTTTCATTTCAAAAGTTTTGCCTCACAAAATAATTTTTCGATGCTTCCTTTGAAAAATCTATGATCGCTAAGTCCCCGATTAAGCAAGTTACCCGTAGTTATTGCTGTGGAGTAATTATTGAGTTTGAAGGGTTGAAGTTTCACGCAAATCTTATCGTGTTGGAAAATAAAGGGCTGGATGTCATCCTAGGGATGGATTGGTTAACCACCAACAAAGGTTTTATTGACTACTTAAACCGGACCGTGATTCTCACCCACCACCACGGGAAGACCATAAAAGTTTCAGCTAAGGAAAGAAAAATATCCCGCAACCAAGATTGAACAAGGTGGATATTTCAATTGAGCAAGGTTCCAGAGTGTGTGAATTTCCACACGTATTTCAAGAACTACTGTGCATGCCACTGCATCGAGAAATAGAATTCAGCATTGAGCTAGCACCAAACCTTCTTCATATACAAGAAACCGTACGTAATGGCACCATCCAATTGGTAGAACTGAAGAAGCAAATAAAAGAATTATCGGACAAAGGTTATATATCGATCCAGCTTCTCACCTT